>OX459120.1:33985000-33986793 GCA_949775105.1 Oldenlandia corymbosa var. corymbosa | reverse complement strand
CTAGGCCTGGACCTGGGCCCTAGGCCCTGGGCCTAGGCCCTAGGCCTGGCCCTAGGCCTAGGCCTGCCTAGGCCTAGGCCCTGGGCCTGGGCCTGGGCCCTGGGCCTGGGCCTGGGCCTAGGCCTAGGCCTAGGCCTAGGCCTAGGCCCTGGGCCTAGGCCTAGGCCTGGCCTAGGCCCTAGGCCTAGGCCTGGGCCTAGGCCTAGGCCCTGGGCCCTGGGCCTGGGCCTGGGCCTAGGCCTGGGCCTAGGCCTAGGCCCTGGGCCTAGGCCTGGGCCTAGGCCTGGGCCTAGGCCCTGGGCCCTGGGCCTAGGCCTGGGCCTGGGCCTAGGCCCTGGGCCTGGGCCTAGGCCCTAGGCCTGGGCCTAGGCCTAGGCCTAGGCCTGGGCCTAGGCCTGGGCCTGGGCCTAGGCCCTGGGCCTAGGCCCTAGGCCCTGGGCCTGGGCCTAGGCCTGGGCCTAGGCCTAGGCCTGGGCCCTAGGCCTAGGCCTGGGCCTAGGCCTAGGCCTAGGCCCTGGGCCTAGGCCTAGGCCTAGGCCTAGGCCTAGGCCTGGGCCTGGGCCTAGGCCTGGGCCTAGGCCTGGGCCTAGGCCTAGGCCTAGGCCTAGGCCTAGGCCCTAGGCCTGGCCTGGGCCTAGGCCTAGGCCTAGGCCTGGGCCTAGGCCCTAGGCCTGGGCCTAGGCCTGGGCCTGGGCCTAGGCCTAGGCCTAGGCCTGGGCCCTGGGCCTAGGCCTGGGCCTGGGCCTAGGCCTAGGCCTGGGCCTAGGCCTGGGCCTGGGCCTGGGCCTGGGCCTAGGCCTGGGCCTGGGCCCTAGGCCTAGGCCCTAGGCCTAGGCCCTGGGCCTGGGCCCTAGGCCTAGGCCTGGGCCTAGGCCTGGGCCTAGGCCTAGGCCTAGGCCTAGGCCTAGGCCTAGGCCTAGGCCCTAGGCCTAGGCCTAAACCTGGGCCTAAACCCTAGGCCTAAACCTGGGCCTAGGCCTAGGCCCTACCTAGGCCTGGGCCTAAACCTAGGCCTAGGCCTGGGCCTAGGCCCTAAACCTAAACCTGGGCCTAAAGGCCTGGGCCTAGGCCTAAACCTAGGCCTAGGCCCTAGGCCCTAGGCCTAGGCCCTGGGCCTGGGCCTAGGCCTAGGCCTAGGCCTAGGCCTAAAGGCCTAAACCTAGGCCTGGACCTGGGCCCTAGGCCCTGGGCCTCGAGCCTAGGCCCCTAGGCCTAGGCCACAGACCTAGGCCTAGGCCTGGCCTGGGCCTGGGCCTGAAGCCCCTGGCCTAGGCCTAGGCCTAGGCCTAGGCCTAGGCCCTGAGCCTAGGCCTGGGCCCTAGGCCTCGGCCTCAAGGCCCTAGGCCCTAGGCCTGGGCCTAGGCCTAGGCCTAAACCTGGGCCTAGGCCTGGCCTAAGCCTGGGCCTAGGCCCTGGGCCTAGGCCTGGGCCTGGGCCTAGGCCTAGGCCTGGGCCTAGGCCTAGGCCTGGGCCTAAACCTAGACCTAAACCCTAAACCTAAACCTGGGCCCTGGGCCTAGGCCTGGGCCTGGGCCTGGGCCTGAGCCTGGGCCTGGGCCTGGGCCTGGGCCTGGGCCTGGGCCTGGGCCTGGCCTGGGCCTAGGCCTGAGCCTGGGCCTGGGCCTGGGCCTGGGCCCTGGGCCCTGGGCCCTGGGCCTGAGCCTGGGCCTGGCCTGGGCCTGGGCCTGGGCCTGGGCCCTGGGCCCTGGGCCCTGGGCCCTGGGCCTGGGCCTAGGCCCTAAACCCTAAACCCTGGGCCCTAAACCCTAAACCCTGGGGCCTGAGCCCTGGGC